>CM060975.1:263347329-263349829 GCA_030765065.1 Deroplatys truncata
CTACTACTACTACTACTACTACTACTACTACTACTACTACTACTACTACTACTACTACTACTACTACTACTACTACTACTACTACTACTACTACTACTACTACTACTACTACTACTACTACTACTACTACTACTACTACTACTACTACTACTACTACTACTACTACTACTACTACTACTACTACTACTACTACTACTACTACTACTACTACTACTACTACTACTACTACTACTACTACTACTACTACTACTACTACTACTACTACTACTACTACTACTACTACTACTACTACTACTACTACTACTACTACTACTACTACTACTACTACTACTACTACTACTACTACTACTACTACTACTACTACTACTACTACTACTACTACTACTACTACTACTACTACTACTACTACTACTACTACTACTACTACTACTACTACTACTACTACTACTACTACTACTACTACTACTACTACTACTACTACTACTACTACTACTACTACTACTACTACTACTACTACTACTACTACTACTACTACTACTAACTACTACTACTACTACTACTACTACTACTACTACTACTACTACTACTACTACTACTACTACTACTACTACTACTACTACTACTACTACTACTACTACTACTACTACTACTACTACTACTACTACTACTACTACTACTACTACTACTACTACTACTACTACTACTACTACTACTACTACTACTACTACTACTACTACTACTACTACTACTACTACTACTACTACTACTACTACTACTACTACTACTACTACTACTACTACTACTACTACTACTACTACTACTACTACTACTACTACTACTACTACTACTACTACTACTACTACTACTACTACTACTACTACTACTACTACTACTACTACTACTACTACTACTACTACTACTACTACTACTACTACTACTACTACTACTACTACTACTACTACTACTACTACTACTACTACTACTACTACTACTACTACTACTACTACTACTACTACTACTACTACTACTACTACTACTACTACTACTACTACTAACTACTACTACTACTACTACTACTACTACTACTACTACTACTACTACTACTACTACTACTACTACTACTACTACTACTACTACTACTACTACTACTACTACTACTACTACTACTACTACTACTACTACTACTACTACTACTACTACTACTACTACTACTACTACTACTACTACTACTACTACTACTACTACTACTACTACTACTACTACTACTACTACTACTACTACTACTACTACTACTACTACTACTACTACTACTACTACTACTACTACTACTACTACTACTACTACTACTACTACTACTACTACTACTACTACTACTACTACTACTACTACTACTACTACTACTACTACTACTACTACTACTACTACTACTACTACTACTACTACTACTACTACTACTACTACTACTACTACTACTACTACTACTACTACTACTACTACTACTACTACTACTACTACTACTACTACTACTACTACTACTACTACTACTACTACTACTACTACTACTACTACTACTACTACTACTACTACTACTACTACTACTACTACTACTACTACTACTACTACTACTACTACTACTACTACTACTACTACTACTACTACTACTACTACTACTACTACTACTACTACTACTACTACTACTACTACTACTACTACTACTACTACTACTACTACTACTACTACTACTACTACTACTACTACTACTACTACTACTACTACTACTACTACTACTACTACTACTACTACTACTACTACTACTACTACTACTACTACTACTACTACTACTACTACTACTACTACTACTACTACTACTACTACTACTACTACTACTACTACTACTACTACTACTACTACTACTACTACTACTACTACTACTACTACTACTACTACTACTACTACTACTACTACTACTACTACTACTACTACTACTACTACTACTACTACTACTACTACTACTACTACTACTACTACTACTACTACTACTACTACTACTACTACTACTACTACTACTACTACTACTACTACTACTACTACTACTACTACTACTACTACTACTACTACTACTACTACTACTACTACTACTACTACTACTACTACTACTACTACTACTACTACTACTACTACTACTACTACTACTACTACTACTACTACTACTACTACTACTACTACTACTACTACTACTACTACTACTACTACTACTACTACTACTACTACTACTACTACTACTACTACTACTACTACTACTACTACTACTACTACTACTACTACTACTACTACTACTACTACTACTACTACTACTACTACTACTACTACTACTACTACTACTACTACTACTACTACTACTACTACTACTACTACTACTACTACTACTACTACTACTACTACTACTACTACTACTACTACTACTACTACTACTACTACTACTACTACTACTACTACTACT